>JAWZYV010017969.1:0-29252 GCA_038373885.1 Cheiracanthium punctorium
AAAATATGATTTTAATCAAAACTTGAATAGCGAATAAATATATTTTTCACAGCAATGTGATCGAATTAGCCGAATAGAAATAGCCAGGAAAAAAATTAATCGAGTATTCGAACCATTTAATCGATTAATTGACACAGAAATAATTATTATTGCATTACAGAAACTTGGTTCCAATACAAATAAGATCCAAATACAAATAAATGTTGATAAAAAAAATGTTGATAAAAATTCAGAATTTTAATCATCATTTTAATTCGCATTAAACACAGATTAGGTCTACTGAAAATGATTTATAAATATTAATTTACTGACACCATTTAAATCTTTATCAATTTTTAATTCATTTTTTATACTCGCACTTCTATACACTTGGCTTTTAATTAAGTTTTTCAAGGTACTGACCAGAGAGATTGCATTGAGTTTCAATATTTATCTCATAAAGTGCCCAATTTCTGTGAAATTATAGAAAGAAATAATATGTATCAGAAACATTAACATATGCTTCGAAATTATGAGGTAACTGAAAAATCCGTATCCTTAAACGGTAAATCCCCCCCCCCCCAGAAATTGCTTTTTTAGATTATAAAAGGCCGATTTCGTTTGTAATTTCATAAGCGCAGGGTCACACGCAGGATTTTATTTTGGAAAGAGTAAAACTCAAAAGATATCTATCAAAAAGCATATGTTTGAGATTTTTTCTTGCACGTTATATCTTTTCGTACGGTCAACTGTTTTTAAGACCAAATAGCAGATTATAAAGCTTACTTTCATTTGTCCAGGAATGACCATTACTTTTTTTTGCTAACCTCTCAATTCAGTTTCCCCATTCGAAAGGTGCGGGGTGAGGGGTCAATGCTCTTTCGGACTTGTGGGTGAGGAAATCGCTTATTTTGGAGAGTGGGGTTTCTTTTGCATTTCTAACTGACCCCTTAAACGCGACAATTCCAATTACCGAGAATTTATGCTCTTCTGTCAGCCTTATCTTTCGAGATTGCGGGACACAGCCTTAGGGGATGCAACACAACCCTCTACTGTAGTCTGTGTAAAAACGATACTTTCTAAGTGAAAGAGTTAGAAGTGAATTGTATCTAATACTCTTTGTTAACTCGCCCACATATAACTAGTGTGTTTCAGTAGTGAAATCGGATCTTGATGATTCATTAGGGCTAGTGTCAGACTTTACTGTGGAAAGGGAGCCATTCATTTACCTACAGAAGAACCTATTCACTTTTGGTAATGTTGTTGCAGTATGTTGCAGATATGCAACTCCCAGTTTATTGTTTTTACATAGACTACAGTTTCCAGTCCGATCCTATACTTTATGTTAATGTGTGTATACTTTGTGTACCATTTCTTTCTGTACAGTTTTCCCCTTTTCTTTTTTTTTCTATTTTCTTTTTTTTTTTCTATTTATTTTCTTTAGATTTTATTTTATTTTATTTAGATTTTATTTAGATTTTATTTTAATTTCTTAGATTTTATTTTAATTTCCTTAGATTTTATTTTAATTTCTTTAGATTTTATTTTAATTTCTTTAGATTTTATTTTAATTTCTTTAGATTTTATTTTAATTTCTTTAGATTTTATTTTATTGATTTTATTTTTTTGATTTTATTTTCTTTTGATTTTATTTTATTTTACTTTTTATTTTATTTTTTTTAATCCTACCTTGCTCCCCCCCCTCCCCCAGAACTTGAACTGGTCTCGGACATCAAGCTGCTTTGGTGAGATACAATGATCGTTTTCACTTTTTCGTTTTAGTTCATTGCTTGCGTAAAGATTTTTTATATTTTTATTTTTGTAAAAGTTAATTTTGGACTTTAACTTTTATTTCTTATTTTATAAAAATTAAAACATCTGCAAGCTGCAGTTTCTTTTTTTTGTGGGGGATAGAGAAGTTTGTTCTATCCCTAGTGCAAGTAGCACTAGTTTAAAC
The DNA here is from genome assembly GCA_038373885.1 of Cheiracanthium punctorium. Taxonomy (NCBI): domain Eukaryota; kingdom Metazoa; phylum Arthropoda; class Arachnida; order Araneae; family Cheiracanthiidae; genus Cheiracanthium; species Cheiracanthium punctorium. The sequence continues at coordinate 1,937 of JAWZYV010017969.1, forward strand.
TTTGTTTTATGTGGCAGACATCACATTTTTTTCCTTTCCTTTTCATCAGACAGTAGGCGAGGGGGCCTGTCTATAAACAAAACTCCCCATTTTTGTTTTCTTCAGACAGTAGGCAAGGGGGCCTGTCTATAAACAAAACTCCCCATTTTTGTTTTCTTCAGACAGTAGGCAAGGGGGCCTGTCTATAAACAAAACTCCCCATTTTTGTTTTCTTCAGACAGTAGGCAAGGGGGCCTGTCTATAAACAAAACTCCCCATTTTTGTTTTCTTCAGACAGTAGGCAAGGGGGCCTGTCTATAAACAAAACTCCCCATTTTTGTTTTCTTCAGACAGTAGGCAAGGGGGCCTGTCTATAAACAAAACTCCCCATTTTTGTTTTCTTCAGACAGTAGGCAAGGGGGCCTGTCTATAAACAAAACTCTCCATTTTTGTTTTCTTCAGACAGTAGGCAAGGGGGCCTGTCTATAAACAAAACTCCCCATTTTTGTTTTCTTCAGACAGTAGGCAAGGGGGCCTGTCTATAAACAAAACTCCCCATTTTTGTTTTCTTCAGACAGTAGGCAAGGGGGCCTGTCTGTAAAAAACTCCCCTATTTTTTTTTCTTTAGACAGTAGGCGAGGGGGCCTGTCTATAAACAAAACTCCCCATTCTTTTTTTTTTCTCTTTACGCAAGCATGTTTTTTTTTTCTCTTTAAAATTTAATTTCAATTCATTTTTAATTTATTGTTTTTGTTTGTATGTATTTCATTCATTATTTAATTTCAGTTTATTTTTTAAATTTATTTTGTATTTATGTACTTCATTATTTCATTTATTTTTTTTTTTTTTTCATTGGCATTTATTGAAGTATTTACATTGCTGCCCATAGGGTGTAATAGCATATTCGCCATTCTACCACACCTCGGGTCTGGGTTTGATTCCCAGCACAGGGTTGGTTAGTTGTGATGTCCTAGTTAGGGGCAATGATGGTCGTCCAGGGCGTGCCTATTCACAAATGGAAGTTTATTGATCCCCAGCAAAAACTTAAAAGTTACTAATATTTTAGGTGCTACGAATGCCTTCTTAAATATAATTCTTTAATGGGTAAAAATCTCAAGCAAAAGAAGTACAATGTACTGAAGTGATGGATTGAATTTCATGCAAGAGGAATAAATTATGTTTAGTTTCATTAAAATCACCCTTGACAACCAAAATGTCGTATCTGCATACAGAGAAACTTGGATATAAAAATGGATTTAAAAGTGTATTCATAGTAAAAAAGATACAAATTGGCAGCAGTGCTAGAGTAACTGGTACCCATAATACCTTTAATTTGTCTATTTCAAATTAAGATTAATATAGTCGACAAAAATTAGAAAATTTGACAAAAAATTCTCTATTGAGTGAAGTTCCTATTTTAAAATCATCAAAAATATTGAAGTGTTTTGTATAAATCTTCTATAGGAATATTGGTGAAAATTTTCTCAATCTAAAACCTGCAAAATCGATACAATCATTGTGTTATGGCGAAGCTTATTTTTAATTGACCAAAAATATTTGTATGAATAATGACTCTTAGAAAAAATTTATAAATTTTACTCATTGTATTCTCGGTGTTATATAAATCTGAATTTTAATGGGTTTTTATGAAATTTGTGTGTAGCAAAAAAAAAAATATATATTTAAAAAGAAAATTCTAAAATAGTAAATGCATACAGTTCTGCTCTTTTGATAAGTTTTGTGCAGTTTATTGCAATATTTTTGTTGAGATAAAAATACATATATACAATAATTTTTGAGACTAGATTGTTTGTTTATTTTACGGTAAAGCTGTATTTTTCTGATAATCCACTCATTTTGCCGACCCTACTCCCTCAAAGACCCAAAGGTGACAGATTTAGGGGGCTCTACTGTAGATTTTTATTACTCAAAAATAGGAGATTTAGCCCTGTACTTTCCCTCCCCCCTAGAAATACCCAAAAGCCTTTCATTTTGAGATCTGATCATTTATATTTTTTACTCATGGATAGATTGGAGTTTGCTCACTAGCAAAACAAGCTACACCTCGAGTTCACTGCACTTTTCTAAAAGAATTTATCTTAAATTTTGTAAGCGATTCTAACATTTGTACTAAGAAGCCCTTCGGAGTTGAACAAGTAGCCAAAGAAAAAGGACTGCAAACAGTTTACCCAAACGCCAACATTTCATTTTAAAATATTTATCATAACGCCAGTTTTTTCAGAGCTGTACGATTTTTTTAATTTTCGGAAATGTATAAAGGCCCTAAACAAATAAAACTTTAAATTAATTTGACTTTGTGGTCTCAATTATTTCCACCTGTACATAAATATCAGGGTGTCTGCGGGCCAGGAAAGTCTGGAAAACGCCAGGTTATGTATTTATTAATTCTAATTTTGTATGACATATGCTCTATATATTTTATCTAGTTGTCAGAACAATTGCCTTTTCAAGTTTAGCCCAGCAGAACGTGAATTGCTGGCTGTCCATCGCACCTTTCTTAAACAACAACAAAAAAAAAAAAAAAAAGGTCAGAGAAGCCCATGTCTTGGGAGTGATTGATGTTAAACAAGCTTCTGAAAGGCTAGGTGATGATTCTAAGAAACACGGTCTGTAAGTATAGTAATGTGTCAAGGTAAACCAATCTTTTCTTTGCCTTTCTGTAACTGAATATTTCTAACTTTTGCAACAGGAACACTAGCTACAAATTAGGGGAGGGAGGACAAGCAAATTGTTGCCGAGCTCACCATATTGAGCAAACCATAAGTATCTAAATTTTTTTTAAATATATAAGAAATACGAGGGTGGGAACAAAACTAAAAAATAAAACTTAGCAAAATTTTTAACTGTCGCATAAATAAGCTAATTTGGCCTGTGTTTTGGGGTGTCGGATATATGTATATATGTGAACTTCTTAAGAATCTGTCTGCACATTGTTTTTAACCTAATTTCTAATAAAACCATTACATTTTATTTGCTCAGTCGTTTCATACAGATTGACCTCTTTTTCCCAAAGTTTCAAGGTAGTCGACGCAGAATACATAACAATACACAAGTATCAGGTTGCCCTTTCGAAATGAAAAATGATTATTCTTGCTGCAAAGGCAAAAAATAACAAAGATCAGACATTTAGCAAATCGTTACTTGATATATTACTTGAATGTTCTGATAACATAAAGAAAGCTAACATAATAAACTATGTCATGACTAGTGTTGGCCATTTCAAATGAAAGAAATCTGAATATGTGTGTTTTTAATTGCAGAAGTTGTTTAAAACTTCATACTAAATTCTAAATAATTAACGTATTAAACTCTGTATTTTTATTGTAGATCAATAAAACATTTAATTTTGAATAATTAAAATCGAATGGTATAGGAAAGAAATGGAAAATTTCTTAAATGACTTCCATATCTATTATCTTAATTATTATTCCATAATTATTAAGAACTAGTATGCTTTTAGATTGTTTGGCATAAAATTAACTGATTTAATGGTCTTCAGAGCAAAAACTGGCACATTTAATGGTAAGAATTGGAACCTTATGAAAAATTCAGAATTTTTGTATTCAGCAGCTAGTACTATTTGTATGTATATAACTAAATGGTCATTTTAAAAAGTAATTTTTTATCCCTTTTGCAGCGTTCTGTCATTAAGTTTATTTGCAGTGGTCCTGAAGTAGTTACGTTTTCCAAAATAGATTAAACTTGGAGGGGGGGGGAGAAATAAATATTTGTAAAGGTGGCTTCTAATCCCGTTGAATGTAAAATTAAGTATTTTAAATCAACTCCAGATGACATTAAAATCAGAAAAATATTCAAAGCTTAGTTGGAAACATAGAATACCCACTTATAGAAGGTAAACTTTTATTTTTGATTTCTAAATATTAATGGTAAATTTCTGTTAACAATAGAGAAAATTGTTTGAGTGGAAATTAAATGATTTTATTTGTTTTTCTTTTAGTTAAATTATAATCTGAGAACTATTTCAATAAATACAGTGCCATTTTATATTTTTATCCTAATTAATAACATGAATTAAAAGTATTTTTATTGAATAGTGCATAAATATAAAAAGGAATTAGTTTACAACATTTTAGCAGATCAGAGTAGGAAATGTAAATGAATGTATTTTAAAATAAAACAGTTTGTAATACACATGTCTTATTTAGTTTTGGTCATTATGTTTAGTATGTAAGCTTATTTTTATTAAAATTTTAGTAAATGTTTAATCAAAATGATCTAGAAAATAGGGGGAAATCCTGTTTCCTGACTTTTTAAAAAATTTTTCTCAGTATATATAAATCAATTTCGAATGAGTTACTTAAGTCATTTTTTTTCCCTCTAAGTGCGTTTCTTTTCCTTTACTTAAATTATTCTTTAACTAAAATTTTGTATTCATATATTACATGAGGAAGGTACACCAGAGAAAAAGAATCGGAATTCATTAGTGCATCTTTTAACAATTCTGGAGAAGAATCTACTGAATGGTCATCATCTAAAAGTGAAGTAAATATTTCTTTCATTTTGCATTTTATTTGTTTGTATATCTCTCAAACTTCCATGTTAACCCTTTGAGGCGCAACCTTTGCCCAATGCTGAAAAAAGGGCAGCCGTTGCCATCGCTCGACTTAACTACCAGCAAGATGGTGGACGATCGGAACGTTCATCGCGTGCCACAGATCTAGACCCTTTTTTGACGACAGCTGGCTGTGCCCGCGCGCATCATTAAGATGTTTTAAGAAATAACCAATTGTTGAAAAATTCTGAATCTGATACGTATTGTTTTATTTTCCCGTTTGTAATTCATTAACCCAGTTCAGCTATTTTACATTACGATAGGTAGTACACAAAATTTGCGATATTTGAAATAAACTGTTGAGCAAAAGTAAGTCATAATATCACCAGAAATTGGTTCAAAAGATTAAAATAAGTATTAGAAAACTAGAAACCTCTCTAAGCTGTAGGGTACTCTAGTGCGTGCTTTAAAACATTAATATTTTCTGTAAAATAGTTTGAGAGTGAACTTGAAAATTGTGTGAATGTTTAACCCTTTAACGCGCAGTGTTCCCGCTCTGGGAACACCCAACTCTCACGTTTTCACTGTTGCCAGTCCCGAAGAATAGATTTGATTTCTATAAAAATAGTGGCGGGTGACATAGCGCCACGAGAATCCTTTACTTTTGAGCACGTCCTTTCCCGTAAAAGAATGGTCACGATTTTTTAACAGAACTGACATCTCCTGAAAAATGGAAGAATGTGAGAACAGCTGGATAGATTATCCAATGCTGAAAAAAAGGCAGCACAGCAATCTGCGTCAAAAAAGGGTCTCTCGATCTGTGGCACGTGATGAACGTTTCGATCGTCCGCCATCTTGCTGGGCGTTAAGCGATGGCAACGGCTGCCCTTTTATCTTGAGAATGTTCAGATTATTTATATTGCATTAATTTAAGCTATAAACAACATGATTTGTTTTTTGGGGTTATGTGTATAGTTGCTCTTCAAAGCTGCTAAAATTAGTTTTCACCATACAATCATTGCTAGCAGGTTTTGATTTCCCTGCAAGCTCAACTTCTGTACTTTTTCTTCAGTGACTTTTTAATTAAATTAAATCATTGAATAGCTTCTTAAATTGTTCAAAAAATAATTTTATTACGTTTGATACAATTAGAGTGGTTGGCAAAAAGGCCATTCCAATGTACTATTACTAAGGTAATTTATCTTGTAATTTACAATGCCACCTATTATGGCTCCTGGACTTTTGTTGGAAACTCCCCGGCATCTAATTGGGCCTCAGCATGGCACAGTGGTTCTGGCACGGAAAAGGGCCGAAGTGTGAGGGTCCCGGGTTCAGGTCCCTTCGCACAGCTGTCGATCGAACGGTGTGGAGTTTTGGTAGGTTTTCTCCCGATGTAACGTATATACGCGTTAGAACCCCTTAGAAAGTCCTCCTACCAAGGCACCCCCTTGGCAGATCGTCCTAGTGTAGCTTTACCATAATCACACACAACCGGCATCTAATTGTTAATTTCATAGCGTGTATTTTGATTATTTGTCTATGGCATCAAGTTGAGCATTTTTGAGTTTTGCTTTATATTAATTCATTTTGTGGGAAGCACAACTTGCATAACTATTAATTTTTTACTATATAGCCTATACGAACATCACAATATATGTATTTTAATTTATTTTAGAGTGACAAACTTGGACAACATTCTGGACCTTGACAGCTGCTGATTCTGAGGAGCAGCATTATGGGGAAAAAAAAAAAAAAGTATTTTGACAAAGGTTCTATTGCATTCGTTAAATATTTCTCAATTTTTATTTTTTGTGCATTTTATATTTTACTTGAATGATACCGTGAGCTTTATAGTAGGAAAAAAATAGAAAACTAGAATTGTTTTAAAATTTTGGATGGAAAATGAATCATCTGAAACATGAATAATGGATTTGTGTATGCATTGGGAAAATTGATCGGAATGAGCAATCGATAGCAACTAATACAAAAACTTCTTATTAATTATTGTAATGAAAGGAATTAATTTTTACAAAGGTCTTATTGCCTTCTTTAAATATTCCTAAATTTTTATTCATTTACTTTTTTTATATTTTAATTTTTACTTAAATGAAACCATGAGCTTTACAATAGGGGGAAAAAGAACTAGAATTGTTTAAAAAGTTTTGATTGGAATCTAAAAAACACCTGAAACATGACTAATGCAGTTATGAAAATATCCGGATCCCATATAACATTAGTCACATTTCGGGGAATTAAAAACAAAAATTAAATGATCAGCCAAAGGTTTTTTTTTCTTCTTGAGGCAGAGGAATGGTTTTATTTTTCTTCAGCTGTGGGTGAAGCAGAATGACTTTCCCCTTTGCCAGAAGAGGGCGCCTTTGAACTCTAATCCTTTTTTTGCTTTTCAGATGCAGCGAAGGCTTCGAATAAAACTGACGTGAAAAGGGGTTTGCCCTCTCTGATAACAAAATCTAAATGTCCCTTGTAAAATGTTGTGTAGTGTAAGATGTGTTTATTTAATCCAGAAATAAATTGTATTCGTCCTTTAGACACTGACTTGATTCACTGAGACAGCAGCAGGAAACAGGAAATCAAAAGAAAAGCTACCAGGGCAGGTAGGCTAGATCTTTTTTTATGAACTGTATTACTTATTTATATCAGAACTGAAATTCGAAAGAAATACAGTACAGCAATTGTTTCATTTGGTGCCGAAAACCCTCGATTTTTCCTGCTGATTGTTTGTAATTGTTAAGTGAAAAGAAAATGACGCCAGAAGTGACGAATAGATTGAAAACACAAAGAGGTGGCTTGAGAACAAGCTTCACGAAACTGACTCCTAAAATCGACGAAGCCTTGGCAAAATTAGATGAGGAATATTTAGAAATTGCTCTCGCTCAGTTGTCAGAAAAGGAGAAACAAATAATTGAGCTCGATAAGTTAATCATAGACGAAATCGAAGACTGTAAACAAATCCCAGCCGAAGTTGATTCGGCTCAAGAATATCGAGATAAAATCATCATGTATAAAATTAAAATTGAAAAGGTTCTAAAAAAATGCACGAATCAAGAAACAAAAAATGCTAGTGCCGATATTTCAAATACAATTACTAACGACCCATCTCAAAATTCAAATGTTCCAATTAAGATTAAATTACCCAAAATTAACATCGAAAAGTTTGACGGCAATCCTGAGAATTTCCAAGAATTTTGGTCTCAGTTCAAAAACGCGATACACGAAAATCAAAATCTCAATAAAATAGACAAATTTACGTACTTAAAAAGCTTATTAAAATCAAAAGCTCAAATCGCGATACAGGGATTATCGTTGTCAGACAAAAATTATGATATTGCTGTTAAAATTCTTGAAGACCGATATGGCAAAAAGGAAATTTTGATTAGGTCTCACATAAATAATTTATTAAATTTGTCACCTATTCGTAATGCATCAAATATAAAAGACCTGCGCGAATTGTACGATACATGTGAAATTCAAATACGTAGTTTAGAATCGCTTGGTATTGAGCTAGACAGTTATGGTAATTTACTTTTTCCTATCATAACTAAATTAATTCCCGATAGCTTAATTTTGAACTACAACCGCGAATATAAAAACGAAACAGACTCTTGGAATGTAACGCAATTGTTAGAATATTTGAAAACCGAAATCGAAATTAGAGAACGTACATTTTCGTTTCAGAAGAAGGAGTCTGATTACTTTCAGCATAATTCTAAAAATAGAAATGAAAGAGATTTAACTAGATTGGGACAAAATAATTTTTCAAAACCAAAATACGCCAAGAATCCGAGTGCTGCTGCTTTTAATGTAGTTAGTAATGAAAATAAGTGTATATTCTGTAGCGATGATCGTCATGAAAGTAATGAATGTAAATTAAGTATTTCTGATAAAAAACAAAGTCTATTACGTCAAGGAAGGTGCTTTAATTGTTTACGAAAATTTCACGTTGTAAATCGATGTTTTAAGAAACCCGCATGTACTTTCTGTTCCCAAAAACATAATCAAAATATTTGCGAAAAACGTTTGGAACCAAAAGCAGAAGTTCCCCAGAGTGAAACAATCGTCTCCTCCGTTACGGGAGATAGAAATTCGAACACAGATATTTTACTTCAAACTGCAACAGTATTTGTAGAAAATAAGGTTAAACCAGCCGAAATACGGTTATTATTAGATTTGGGGAGTCAAAGATCATTTATTGAATCGGAACTCGTTAATGAATTAAAATTAAAAATAATAGGAAAAGAAACTATAAAAATATACCCCTTTGGTTCGAAAGAACCCCAGAAAGAAATTATAAATCGCGTTCTAGTAAATTTGAGAAACGTTCGTGATCCCACGAAAAAGATACAATTAGAAGCTTTAGCTACTGACAAGATAAGCAGTGCAGTAATTTATCGGCCAGAGCGAGAAATAAAAGAACATTGTGGCATAAACAAATTTTCACTGGCAGATGAATCATCGGATCAGCTGTTTCGAAGTGGAAATGAGCATTCCCAACTCCCTGATTTACCCCCAGTCAGAATTCTGATAGGCGCCGAACATTATTGGAGTATCGTCTCCGGTGAAATACGCAGGATACCGAATTCTTCTGTTGTTGCAATGGATAGTCTTTTCGGATGGGTTTTGAGCGGTTCTTGTGATTTAGAAAATAAAATTGACACTGAGAGGAGCGCGAAAATGATGAAGGTAGTTGTAGATTCTTCGCGAGAAGAAAATTCCGATCTGATTTTACAAAATTTTTGGAAATTGGATATAATGGGCATTGAAAACGAAAAAAGGGATTTATCCAATAATGACGGAGAAGTTGTTTTAAAGGATTTTGAGAAAAATATAAAATTTCAGAACAACAGATACAAGGTTAAACTACCGTGGAATGAGAATGCGGATAAATTAGAAAATAATTATGAAATCGCAAAATGTCGCTTAGGAAAACTGGTTAAGAGATTTGATAGAGATAAGGAATTTTACCAGCGGTATAGGGATGTATTATCGAAACAGATTTGCGAGGGTATAATCGAACCTGTAGAATTTAAAGAAAAGGAGAAAATGAATATCGATAGAGAATATTATATGCCTCATCAGGCCGTTATTCGTGATGATAAAATTACAACGAAGCTAAGAGTAGTTTTTGATGCCTCATCACACTCGCAAAATAAATTATCGTTAAATGATTGTTTACATTCCGGACCGAATTTGAATCCTGACTCACTAAAATTACTTATAGATTTTAGAAACAAACCAATCGCGTTAACTGCCGATATAGAGCAAGCGTTCTTACAGATATTGTTAGATGAAAATGATAGAGATGCGGTTAGGTTTCTATGGCTTGAGAATGATTATGAAAGGAATGCGAGTTTGAAAACTACCATTTTTAGAATGACTCGTGTTTTATTTGGAGCTACTCCAAGTCCTTTTTTATTGGCTGCAACTCTCAAACATCACATAAGAAAGTACGAACATAAATATCCGTTAGCATATCATATTTTAAATTCCCAATTATACGTTGACGATTTAATTTCTGGATTAGAAAATGAAAATCAGTGTTTTGAAATTTACCGACAAATAAAAGAAATTTTACACGAAGGTGGATTTAATATGCGTAAATGGAAAACCAATTCGGAATGTCTTCAGATAAAGCTAGATCAGGCTGAAAACTGTAACGAATCTTTGAGGGAAACTTCGAAAGTTTTAGGTTACCTCTGGAATTCAGACGATGATACGTTAAAATTAGCATGTGAATTTCTTAAATTTAATCAAAAATTTAATCCGTTAACTAAACGATTACTTTTGAAAATTGCCTCAAAATTATACGACCCCATTGGCTTTATCACTCCCTTTACGCTGAGACCAAAAATTCTTCTTCAGGATATTTGGGATCAAAAATTTAAATGGGATGATCCTCTACCATTTGATATAACGAAAGAATGGAACAAATGGTGTGATGAATTAGGAGATTTAAAGGAATTTGAAATACCCAGGTTTTACCTCAAGGACGCTAACGAAAATGAAGATTTTGAATTTCATTGTTTCGTCGACTCGAGCAAGCGAGCCTACGGTGCAGTCCTGTATATTCGGTATACAGATTATAACGGACAGTTTCGGACATCGTTAATTTGCTCCAAATCCAGAGTTGCACCACTTCAAAAATTAACTCTTCCAAGACTTGAATTGCTATCAGCTGTAGTTGGAAGTCGACTATATGAGTACGTAAGAAACAGCCTTTCAAATATAACAAATGCACGAATCAGATTCTGGACAGATTCGATGATTGTGCTTCATTGGATTCGTGGAAATTCTAAGAAACTGAAAACGTTTGTCCAAAATCGTGTGAGTGAGATTCGTTCAAGGACTGATGCTTCATTTTGGTCGCACTGCCCTGGAGATCAAAATCCAGCTGATGTGCTGACTCGAGGCGAATCTTTACGAAATCTGCTTGATAAAGAACTGTGGTGGAAAGGACCAAAGTGGTTGAGAGAAAGTGAAGATTATTGGCCAAAAGAAAGCCAAGAAATTGCGGACATTGAAAATTATGACGAAGTGAATGAGTCAACCGTTTTCACTATGAATGTCCAGACCGAAAAAATTGTTGACATTGAAAAATTTGGGCACTTAACGAAACTCTTACGCACCACTGCCTGGGTAAAAAGATTTATCTTTAACCTTAAGAATAAAGAAAACAGAAGATCTGGAACTCTTAGTAGCGACGAGTTACAGTCAGCAGAAGAATACTGGATAAGAAAAACTCAAGAAGAAAACTTCGGGGAAGAATTGGAAGCACTAAGGTGCGGGCGTGAAATATCTCCAAATTCCAAATTGAAAAATTTTTCCTTTGGGTTAGATGAAAACAATATTATTCGCCTTCGAAGCCGACTTCAGTATGCTGACATTACTCATAACGAAGCGTACCCGATGTTGTTACCCGACAGAAGTCACTTTACCAATCTCGTGATTCGCCGCAGCCATTTGCGGTTAGGGCATGCAGGAATTGCGGACACCTTAACAGACGTTAGAGAAAAATTTTGGATCCTAAAAGGACGACAGCGAATCAAGAGCATTGTGTTCAACTGCAATCTTTGCAAAAAATTTCGAGTTAAGCCTTTTACCCAAGACGAAGCTCCTCTTCCCCCAGATCGTATTAAGCAGACTCATCCATTTGAAGTAACGGGTATCGATTATGCTGGTCCCCTTTACGTAAAAAGTACAGACGGAACAAAAAAAGCCTACATTCTGCTTTTTACGTGTGCCGTCACCAGAGCTGTCCATCTTGAGCTCACCGAAGATCTGACAACCAAAACATTCTTACTCGCGTTTAGAAAATTTGTATCCAGAAGAGGACTATGCAGAAAAGTATACTCGGACAACGCGAGTACATTCAAAAGAGCTAAAACCGAAATAAATTTGCTGTGGAAACTTTTGAAGGAAGAAGAAATCCAGAGCTACTTTGCAAATAAAAACGTCGAGTGGAATTTTATCGTAGAGAGAGCAGCATGGTGGGGAGGATTTTGGGAAAGACTTATAAGATCCACAAAAAATTGCCTAAGAAGAATACTAGGAAAATCATCTTTGACGTTTCCAGAACTAGAGACTATAGTCATAGAAGTTGAGGCTATTATAAATTCCAGGCCTTTGACATTTGTCTACAGTGAGTTCGAGGAACCTGAGCCACTTACTCCTGGACACTTCCTCATAGGTAGAAGACTTGTTGCTCTCCCTCCACACTCATCGGTAGCGCCAACCTCCACCAAGTCTGATCTAAAGGGTAGGTGGAAACATAAAAGAGCCATTTTGGAAAGAATATGGAGAAAATGGCAATCATCGTATTTGTTAGAACTGAGATCTGCCCACCAGTCAATGCGGTCCAAATCAAATGTTGAACCGACGAAAAATTCGACTGTCTTAGTGTATGACGAAAAGCTTCCTCGACTTATGTGGAAGATGGGTATAGTCATCAGTGTTCATCCCGGACGTGATGGAAAGACTCGTGCATGCACTATCAAACTTCCCAATGGAACTATACTGAAACGACCAATTCAACTTTTGTATCCTGTTGAACTTAATGTAGATGGAAAAGGACCTAGTGACTGTTTGTCCAAAGGTCCTTTGGGGCCGGAGGATGAAGCAGAATGACTTTCCCCTTTGCCAGAAGAGGGCGCCTTTGAACTCTAATCCTTTTTTTGCTTTTCAGATGCAGCGAAGGCTTCGAATAAAACTGACGTGAAAAGGGGTTTGCCCTCTCTGATAACAAAATCTAAATGTCCCTTGTAAAATGTTGTGTAGTGTAAGATGTGTTTATTTAATCCAGAAATAAATTGTATTCGTCCTTTAGACACTGACTTGATTCACTGAGACAGCAGCAGGAAACAGGAAATCAAAAGAAAAGCTACCAGGGCAGGTAGGCTAGATCTTTTTTTATGAACTGTATTACTTATTTATATCAGAACTGAAATTCGAAAGAAATACAGTACAGCAATTGTTTCAGTGGGTTACAGGTTACTTTGAAGCTATAAAAATATCTTGTTGACTGATATCGATTTTAAGACTTCTCTTTTCATACAGACTGGTATGGGCTTCATTTTCCACACTGTTTTACTTCACACTGCTCATTTTATTTTATAAGGTTTTTGCTATTCCTTTACGAGTGTTCCTTTATAACTATTATTCTTTTATATTAGCCTAAGAATAATTGCATTACACTGAGTCTGTTCGTAAATGAAATTGTGAAACTAACATTAAAATGTATTGATTCATAATCATTTATCCATTAAAGGCGTTTCTCTTTTAGGAAAAATTCTATTTTTATCTGCTGGGGGAATTTTTTTCCCATTAAATATTCACATGGTCTATAATATGAATAGAGCCAATATGAATTTTTGAATATAGCTAACATTAATTGGCTGCGATTCACGTATAGTTTCATAATGACCTTAACCTTTTGTGTTCGGTACCAGGGCACTAAACATTCACTCCGTTCCAAGATATTTTGCAGAATCTTAATTTTTCATCCCTTTTGTTGAAATGTTCCATTTTAAAACTCCCCGAAGAGAAAATGACTCCTGTTGGAATAAAGGGAAAAACCCCTGGTACAGCTGTAAACACGGTGCCGGCTTTTGTTCGAAAACATTTCATGGGACGACTGTTCTCCCAGCTGGATTGTAAAGGTTAATATTCATATTCATTATTTTAAAAGTTAGTTTAAATTGACTTTTTGTTTTGATATCATTCAAATATTTTAGATTCAAACTAATTCTATCTGAACAGAAAAACAAAATTCTTTTGCTTTAATTATTTGAAAGCTTATTCACTCAAAAGTAATCCTAAAATGCTATTTAAAAAATCTGGAGTGACTCCACTCGACTTTCCGAACACTTAAGATTTAGATCATGACCAGTCATTTAAATAAATTTTAATCAATGAATAATTCAAACATGTATGCCGAACGGAAGCTCAATCGAATGCACCATTTAAACGCTAGCGCACTTTCAAGAATTTCTCCCCATAGGCCATCCTGTAAGAGAAATCTTGGTCGTAGCCCTGTAGAAAAACTATAAGTCCTATGTACATGAAAATCAATGCCGGTCTTACGACGGTGGTGTATAACATATATACCGAATTTGAGCTCAATCGAATGCTCCGTTTAGGAGATATCGTGGTCCCGCGCGCGCGCACGCGGACACACGCACACACACACAGTACATGTTCGGAAAGTAAAAAAAAAAAAAAAAAAAAAAAAAAAAAAAAAGGAGGGGGGGAAGAAGACGGAGTATTCACTGGAGACTAAAAAGGCGACTTATGCTACTAATTTACAGATAAGGCGAATATTTGAATAAAAAATTGTCATTTTCATACTATTTTCAAGTTTCTGGCTTCTTGTCCCATACTCAAGCCGACTCATTTAAGGCGTCTTCTCACTTTAGGCACCTCGAAAATAGGCTATTTTCGCGATTTTTTTCGAGGATTTTTGCAAACAATTATGGGATAAAATGGATCCTATATAATAAACACATCTTTCAAGTACAAGAAATTTTTTTTTATTTTTTTGAACATTTATTATAATAAAACAGTAGCATCGAAAAACCGTGTAGAAATGTAATGTTCGTGGCTTGTTGATATCTCCGAGACAGGTCATCTGAAAAAAAAAAAAAAACAGTTTTAGATTCAGTATGTCAGTGGCTATAGCGCATATCATCCGATTTTTGATATTCGCGAAAATAACAAAATGGCGCACGTTTTTCGAAAAAAAAACGCGTTTTTTTTGCAGTTTTCTGTAAAAAAAAAAAAAAAAAAAAAAAAACTTCAAATCAAAATTTCAAAAATCTGATGATATGCGCTATAGCCATAACTATGAAGAATATGTCATTCAAATTTCATGACAATCGGCCGGATAGTTTCCGAAATTTCATCCACAAGGCACTGAAAAACCTTGTTTTCAGATAAACGCGTTTAAAGTTTAGGTTGCAGAAAAATCGTGAAAAAACCTTACCTCGGGTTAATCAGCGATGCCTGCTCCATACAATGGACCTTCCGCTTCTTCGTAGAAGTTGTGCTCGTCCAAAATAGCTTCCCTTCGTCTCGACCTAGTCTCTTTTGAAGCGTTAGAGCTGCGGCGGTTCCCTCCGCGTACGCGATCACTGTCGCGTTTCTCGGCGTATTGAGCGGCGATAGGACCAAGTTTGACACCCATCCCCTCCAAAATTTTTAAAACAGGTTGTAGCCCTTCGTTATAAATGCATGCTGCTGTTTGACAAGCCATTTCCACGGTTTTTCTTCCCGTAAAAACGTGTTTCGGTGCCATTGCCCAGACACAGCTGTTGAAACACTCGTTGTTATTTTGGGTATTTCCTCCGATCTTTATGAAATTTTGATATAACATTTTTGATGATGATATGTACGTTCAAAATTTAAAAAAAAAAAAAAAATTAGATTTTTTTTTTATTTTCAAAGTGAGAAGACTCCTTAAAAATCAGATTTTGGTTTTTGTCAACTCCGTTTTTTCTCTTCGATAACGAGATGAGTCGTTCATCAAATTTCTGTTTTTTAATTATGATGTAAAAATAAATGTACTGTTGTACTCCGTTATCTAGCGCACGAAGATTTTTAATTTATTTTATTCATCCCTTCTTAACCCTGTAACGCGCAGTGTTCCCGCTCTGGGAACACCGAACTCGGACGCTTTGACTGTTGCCAGTCACGAAGAATCGATTGGATTTCAATAAAAATAGTGGCGCACCCGCCACTATTTTTATAGCATAGGTGACATAGCTCCACGATAATTCTATACTTTATAGCACGTCATTTCCCGTAAAAGAATGGTCACGATTATTTTTAACAGCACTGACATCGGCTGAAAAATGGAAGAATGCGAGGAACAGCTGAATAGATTGTCCCATGCTGAAAAAAAAGGGCAGCCGTGGCCATCGCTCGACTGAACGACCCGCAAGAGGGCGGACGATCGAAACGTTCATCGCGTGGCACAGATATAGAGACCCTTTTTTTGACGACAGCTGGCTGTGACGCACAGCCAGCTGTCGTCAAAAAAGGGTCTCCAGATCTGTGGCACGAGATGATAGATTCGATCTTTCTCCCTCTTGCTGATTGTTCAGTCGAGCGATGGCAACGGCTGCCCTTTTTTCAGCATTGGGAAAGGGTTGCGCCTCAAAGGGTTAAATGAAACTAAATGACATATGTTCTCATTTCCAAGATCATGCAAAAGTACTACTATTTTGGCTGCTAAAACTCAACTGTCTAATTTTTTTCTGTCGTAGAGGTTAATAATGTTACTATTTTTGCCTACATCATCACGTAATGGGTTTTATCATTACGTAATGGGTCCACTCACTTAACTACGGGTTTAGTCCTAATATTTTATAGTTTGGGAGAAGTCTTCCTCTAATTTTTGAAACATGATATTAATACTACTGAAGCTTTAATTAATGATCTTCATGCCTATAAATTAATTCAGGAATTGGATTCTTTGTATAGGTGGGCTTATCTTGGACTTCACGAATGTTATAAGATTTGTGAAACATGGTCTGCATGCTCAACTCAGAGACATTAATGAGGATGTAGTTTTTTTTTTTTTTTTACAAGAAATACAGAAATAAATTTAAACCTAAATACACAGGACCTTATGAGGTCATAATTTAACGTTCTCCAGGCACATTCACAATTAGAAAATGCAAGGCTCCTCATAAGATCCCTAAATGTTTACACATAGATAACTATTTCTGGGAAGAGCCAAAAGTAATCGTGATAATTTTTTTGAAACTCAACGGTATATTCCTAAATTTCCCTTAACTTTTTATGCTACACATTCGAGGTATAATTCAAGAATTAGGCAATAGATATACTGTGTATGTTTGCAATGCATGTTTGGGTTCCTTGTTTGTGGGTGCACACACAAGCAAGGAGGTATGTTGGGTGAGTGATTTGGTTTTCAGTATATCTCTTGTTTTGTTTCTTCTGTTGCAAATTAATATCAGTTTTCATAAAAAAGGTAATAATTACAAAGTAAAGTGATTCTCATAACCTAAATGTTTCTCTAATATATGCTTTAAAAAAAAAATGTGGTTTGTTCAGGATCCACTTTTAATTCTCAGTTGGCGGTCCGCCATGGTAATTTTCCCTAAAGCTGAATCGTTCTAATTTAGAAAGCCCAAATAGTCTGTGGCTGAGACGAGATTAATCTTTTAGTCTGACTGCGAAGCAACTCTTGTAAGCTTAACTTTGATATTTTTGACATTTGATTTCATGACATTGGTTCACACTCAAGTTCTTGTTAAACTTCCATTCTGTCGGAGCTTGTGCGAATAGCAATATCTCCCCCATGCCACCATTAGATAGATACTTACCACTTGCAATTTTTTTTTAACGTCAAGAATAACTTTTGGTGCATGTCAGCTATCGCAGCTGCTTGTCTCTGGTAGCACATGGCTGAGTCAGAATGCCTACTTTTGTATTTGCTTTTACACAAGACTAGATTTTTATTTTATATCAAATCTTTTCCACACACAAAAATTCCTCTACATACGCAAACAATTTCTTTTTAATTTTGAATTAGAATGACAATTTTTTTACAAACAAGAAATTGTGGAATATTTTGCATAATTTTCGTATTTTACGTGTTATATTATGAAAGATAATGTGTATGATTTATTTTGTAATATCTGTTGTGTCAAAGAAATATAATTAAGTCCTTAAATTTTCATGTGTTACTGTTAGATGATCCTTTTAAGAACTATTGAGAAAAAGTATGACGTTCCTTTTGATGTACGGGGTGACGTGTAGCAGCCGTAGTTTTCTTCATGACTCGCTAAAAAAATATTAAGAGATCTCTTGCAGATAAGAATCTGCATGTACAAGATAGATATCGATTTTTATTTGCATATAATTTGCGTGTGTTAATATGTAATCAGATATATTCATAATGATATATATATATTGTTTGAAATATGCTTCGTATGATATGTGTTATAACAGCTGTACAACATTGTGAAGAATTTTATTTTCAATTCAACACATTTTTGTGTATTTGTAAAGGGGATGGACTGCACTTAACTGGTAATTTTTTAAAGCTTTTCTTTTTTTACTTTGCACGCACACTTACTTAATTATTCAAAATTCATTTTAAATTTTTTATAACTTGAATATAATTAAATTATTCATATTTTTGTGCCTTGAAAAAATGTAGATCTTTTTTTTTCGCCGGTCTGTAGGGAGATACGTGATTACACGTTTTTCGGTACTTGTATATAACCCCTGTCCTGTATTTTATGCTGTTCATGTTATATACAGCCCCTTACATCCGCTCAAAGCTTTGAGTTCTTGTGGTTTCTAACAGCAGATTTTTCTCATTCAATACGTTAAAAATTTCATTTGCAGCTGCTAACTTGTAGGCGAATCTGTTATTTTTTTCAGCTGCCTCTCACAGATGTTCCTTGGCGATTTTTTTCATCGACGGGTTTTGATAAGTTTTAAATTTCCGTGCCTAATTTTTTGGGTTTATAAAATTTATGCACTGATTTATTCTTAGGCGCACTCATCCACAGCGGTTATCTTCATGATTGTTGGCGTGTTTTTGTTAGCGCTGCATTGCCACGTTTGTTCGCTAGGTTTAATTGTATTTCTTCGAAAAACTTCACTTTAGCTCCAGTCGAACAACCAGTAGGCAGTAAAATTTTGCAGTCCTTCCCCGCTCCCTTGCCATCCAAAAGCTATGTAGGATTTGCTGATCTGCAATAAAAGTCAAGTTAAAATTTTTGAACGCAGTTTTTTCTTGTTTTGTTCCCTGTCATATGACACTATGAAAAATGTGTTCTCTTGAACACTAATGGCTCCCTGTTTCTGAATTCTTTGTTACCATTTTCGTCTACTACCTGTACAGCCCGAGAAATTGCACATAACCTGCACCATAGGATCAACACTCAGGTATAGGCAAACAGAGAAGAAAAACTAAATGAGAAATTTGTATGTCATGTATAAGTGATTATTGTTTCGCAAGATGCTAGTGATTCCACATTGCAAAGTAATTCAGAGATGTATCCCATTCTTCCTAGAAGTTAATGGTGAATAAATCTGCTGAGAAGGTCGATATTTATCCGCATATTTTTAGGATTGAAATAACTTCAAATATTCCATGCATATTAATGAGAACTTAAAAAATGATAAATTTAAATTATGCAAGTGTACTTTATTGTGCATCTTTGCCTAATGTATGCAAGATAATAATTGTAACCCTTAACTGCCTGAAGATTAAAATATAGGTTTAAAAATATTTTTGGCTCTCATTTCTAAAGAAAATCACGGTGAAAACACTTAAAATCATACTTTGTATTAGGATGATTTGAGATTGAAAATAGATTGTCAATCGGCAACACGGCGCTTTAATTGATAAAATGATTTTCTTCAATGAACTTTTGTAATATCACACATGAATTTTAAGAACTATGATAAAGAATTTCTACACAGTACTTTAAAAGTAATTAATCCTTATTACACATACAAAAATTTATTACAAAAATCGATGTGGAAGGCAAAATATTTTCCTTTATATTTTACAGTGTGATTACAGACTACTTAGTTAAAGAATTGTTTATAAATATTTGAAACAGTTATTCTTACTGAAAGTAAGTTTAATACCACATTTTTCACATTTTGTTGCTGTGTATCCTTTGCCGTTCAAGAATTTTCAGAGAATAATTTGTAGAAAATCATCTTGCATGCAATAAAAAATAAACTACTTAATGTAAGTATTTTCATTCAAATTTAAGTCAAATATATTCAGTCAATCTTATTATTCCTCATATTCAAAAACCAAAACTGCTCATTGTTCTCCGGGCTTACTGGAACTTTATGCCTATTGTTGCCAATAGGCAGTACACGCAAAAATCTGCCAATAAAATATTTTACAGTGAAATATCCAAAAACGGGTATAAAAATGTGTTACATACTTTACTGTTCCTTAATCACTGCAGAACAAAGAGTATTTGCAGGCTTCCAAACAAAACAAAAAGCACATGTAGCTACAATTGAAAAATGACATCTATCTTTCTTAAACAGCACTAGTGCTGCAATATATGTATTGAAAATTGATTATGGTATCTTCAGTACTTATCTAATGAGACACATTAGGGTTTCAATATTATTCTAATAGTATTGTAGAAGGCCAAATTGGGTATGTTGCCGAAAGGCAGCACACAGCTTTTAAGGGTTAAACTTTCAAAGTAATATTTTCATTTCTTAAAAAACAATAATTAGCAAATAAATAGGCAACTTTCACAGACGAGGTTGGGGATGGCTTCGGATTCCAAAGCCTAGTAGCCCCTGTTTGGCTTAAAACAGCCCTGGATATTATCAAACAATTATTTTCAGTTCAGGAACAGTTTGCATATTTATCTTAATAGAAACTTTTAAGAACATAAACATGTTAAAATTTTCACTTATTTAATTTTTTCGGTCATGTGTGGCTCTTAATTTTTTTTTTAAACTGTGGAAGATGTTTTTGAATCGCATACGTTAATTTGGTAACTCCATTTATATAAGCTATATTAAGATCGCCCAACTCTGGAGGTAAAAGGTGGTGAATGTAAACAATGTTTATCCCACGGTGCATCCATAAAGTATACACCAATATTGTGTAGATGATGATTTAGTGGATTTTTTTAAACACATAATACCCATAAAAGGAGTTTCATTGGGGGGATAAATATTAATGTCTACTATTTTGTTTAAGAGATTAAAGTATTCATTAACTAGCTAGGTTTACAATATTAAAGAAAGTTCAGTAATCGTTACCTTCTGAGTAGTTGTTAATTATTAATCCTTACTCTTTAATTTTATAAAACTATTCTTATTTGGCATTTTTATTTGGCAATTTTTATTTACCTTTAAAATATAGAAATGTTTAATGCTTACAGACAGTAATTTTAGTAGTGTCAAGCCTGATGTAAATGAAGTGTAGATTTGATAATGGGGCCAAATTATTGTAATTTATATCATAAATGACAGAATTTTAAATTAAAAATTCCTTTATCATGTTGTAAAATATTTTCGTCCCATTATCAAATCTGAGGCTCATATGATAAAAGATCTGTGTACAACCTATATGTAAAATTCCATATAATTTTCCATACATAACTTTTTTAAATCTTGTGGGGAAAGTTTAAAAATCAAACAAAAAATAAAGTTTCTTTACAGTGCATTTAGGGAAAGTCCATGTTGGCTTTTTTGTTTTTAATTGCTGAGGGCATAGTTTTCGTTAGATTTTGGTGCGGTTTAGTTTAAAATATTTCTTACAATCTGAATTACTTTTTAAAATTATTGTTGAAAAATGGATTTTTTGGGCCTTGATACTTTGTTCTTAAAGGGTTATTTGGAAAGATTCTTGCCATGAATAAAGTACTCTTTATTAATTTTCATCATTAACATTAAAATTATAACAAATTTTGACACTTCAAATCTTGGAAATAGTAAGATAATCTCCATTTAGATTAATTTTAATCTCCATTAGCTATTGCTAATAAATATTTCATTTCAAACACATATCATACGGACCAGATTAGTAAATTTGACTTTCAAAGTCAATTCCAACTAGCAAAAAATTACGTAAAAATAAAGGTCAACATTTAATCTTATGGCATTGAAGATTATAAAAGGGAATGCTAAAAAAAAAAATTCAAAACTATTATTTAAAAAATAAGTATTAGACATACTATATTTTGCATGCAAAATTCTTTGAATTCATCAACTAGCAGCCTAATATTTGATTTGCAGCAGAAGATGCCCTCCTGTACTAGAAAGTATAGTTGAATTACCTTAACTAGTGAGATTTTAATCATGAAGCGGTATTTCATTTTCTGCTCCAATGACTGAAATCTTACTAATTAAACTTCATTCTGTAAGAGGCATATTTCATCTGAAAGGAAACGTACAAGGAAGGAGCCATTAGTTCAATTTGTAAAACTACACATTTAACTCTCGACTGTTTTTAAGATGCATTATTTTCTTAAAATTAATACACTTTTTGCAACAAAAACACTGGAATATAAGTTAATTATTTTTTAAATGATTTATATTACTCGCTACTTTAGTTAAACTTAAATACGAGTATTATGGAGTTGCCTGATATTTAACAGAAAAATAACCATAATTGGATTAAGATTTTAAAAAAGGCCTCAAAAGTATACATAATTTAAAGTCTGTATAAGATAATTCTGCATGACATTAAGTAACAAGAATTCAACTATAAAGCAATGGATAAGGCAAATTGGATGTATTCATTTTGAGTGAACTACAGGATGGTATAAATAGGTCATCACTTTCACATTAAATCACTTTTTGATGACTCAAAGAATTTTCTTTTTTACTAGTTGATTATGAATTAAGATGAATAAACATTTAAATATGCAATACAAACAGGCAGTTTTGTAGTAATGTATATGAACAATATATATTCTGATTTTTACAAGAATTTTCTTGGGGCACTTTAGGTATTGTATGTCCGACACCAAAATTCATAATTATGCTTGGTCAATAAAATAAATGGTAGAAACCTAAATTTTTGTATACAAAGCAAGGTTTCTGAATCTCGGTAAAATATCCTATTTCGTTTGTGCCCATATCGCACAATTTTCATTAAAAAAAAAAGTTATCGGACGTTTTTTATTATAATGTCCGACACCATTAATTTTGGATTCATTTTAAACTATTTTTCTCTCTATATTTTTCTTACAAAATAAAATGAAACACACATAATAAAGCAAACTAAAAATCTTTTTAGATGTACTTAACAAATTATTTTACTTACACTGTACAAGTTAGTGGATGACACTTTTTCTTCACTTAACTAAAAATTTAGTGAAACGGAAGTTATTAATGCATTTCCCGATTTGCCAAGTTTGCAATTTAAACAGAGATATTTATTTTGCAACTTATTTTTGTTTGATCAGTCTCATAACAGAGGTAATATGAAACATCTTTTCAACCTCTCATGGCAGAGGAGTTGTTGACAGTATGGCAGAAACAGTTTCGCATGGAGTTGAATCACAAAAAATGCTGATGACAACATCAAAGCAGTTTTTTGCAGATGTTGTAAATCAATGAACCCAAATATACGCATAAAATTCATTTCAGAAGATGACGTAAAAAAGTAGTCCTGAGCATTTGCATGATCACTGGAAAAAACTGCTTTACTTATATAGGAATGCAGAAGAGGATCGACTATCCGGATCGGTCGAGATAGACTGATCCGTTTAACAAAAAATCCGGATAATTGGACAACTTATACAACAGCTAAGTCTTTTTTTTTTTTAGGTAACTTCCCTTCACACTTTTTCCAGGCTTAGGCACTACTACAATTGCCAGTCCTATTTAGCATATTACGAAATGGCGTGTTCCGAAGTTAATCTTTTAACTTTTTAATATTTTATTTTCTGTAAAAATGGAACCCCACGTTTTTTTCAGAATAATACTATTTTTCGTTCATTAATTTATTTCTATCTTAAGAATTATTTTTTAGTTAGTTCAATTTATCACTAAAGCGTGTTTTTTAGTTTTTTTAAACTGTATCTTTTGTCTAATTGTACGAAGTGAAAGAAGTACAGTCGTCCTTCCTTTATCGCGGTCTCCCATACTGTATAACACCAATATGTTTTCATTTTTCGCTCCTCGTTAGAACTGGTTTATCGCGTTTAATCAGTTTCAGACTCTACCGTGATAGGAATAGATGAAAATTCGCACAGGGGTTGCTTCATAAATCGAACGCTTTAGTAGTTAGAGCACACAAAACCTGTTTTCCACCAAAATGCGTCTTTTACCATTTTTACTTCCACTGGACTAGTAGGAATGGACGCGAGACTTTGATGTAAAATTACAAGACGAGACGGGACCTCGTCCATTGATCATCTCGCATGGTATCGCGTGCATCACTAAAAGTAATAAAGAATGCAAATTATTTAATATGCAAGAAATGATTTATTTTCAGAGTGCGGGCACTTTCTGTATACGCACGTGTCCTTAATAAAGGGCCGAAGTTTTCGCATGGTCATTATCGGACGCACCCTCTAGGCGGACAACATTACCCCTGTGAATGGATGGACGAAATGGACACCAAGGCAAAATCGGGAGTCGAACCCGAGGTCCAATAATCGTATGGAGTGTTGCAGCAACACCCCATAAAATTTGAGGTCTGGAAAATAATAATGATGATGATAATAATTCAATAAAATACCAATAAAGGGTTTGTCGTATTTATAAGACAATGAACACGGCAGAGGACTGAACTGCGAAGGTACCGCAATTCGGGCCAACCGCGTGGAGTCGGTCAAACTGCTTGGACTTTTGGTAGGTTTACTCTAGTTGTAGCGTGAATACGCGTTATAAACCCTTAAAAAGTCCTCCGATGGAGGCATCTCTCCTCCGTAGGCAGATACCCTTTATGTAGACTCGGCATAACACAAAATACCAATAAAGTGTGCATTAAAACAAAACAACGGGATAAATTGGACATAAGCAGCACATTTCGGTTGTCTTTGTCTCCTATTACCCTAAGATGGAACCGACTCGTTGCAGAGAAACGAGTACAGGGTTTCATTGATTTAACGTTCTAGCAAGTTAAAATGTTAAAAAACTTTATTAGTTTTTTCACTATATTATTTTTTTGTGTCACTTTATTTTATTTTGAAATAATGTTTCAATACAATTAAATTAATATTATTAAATCAAAACAATCTAAAATATAAGCAATCAACGTCTTCCCCCCCCCCTTCATTGGCCGCGGTAAAATTATCCAATGTGGGCCGGTCCGCAGCGATAGAAAGGTTGGGAAGCACTGCTCTAGAGCACCCATAAAAATTTCGTGAAGTCGGCGCGCTGTCATCAAGACTGTTTTTCTTCTTTTTTCAGAAATTTTAAAAAAAATAGTGGAACGAACATGTACAAGGAAAATCCGTTGCCTCAGATTACATAAAAGCACGCGCACACCATGAGCGGGGGTACATTCGAAGGTCTTGCAGATAGTTTTATTGCGATTCCAAGATTTTGTGATTTTTGTAAAAATGCATTAGTTACTTAGAGAAATATTTTTTAAGTCATACTATCGCAAACTCGCTATATATACGTGTGCACGTACATCAAGGACATATTTAAGAGGAGGATCGGGACCCTCCCCGACATTTCGATTTTTATCTGGCCCGGGAGGACAGGGGGACGTGTCCCCCTGCGCCCTTTGAGCCTTAAGCCAATGAAAGAAATACATTTGCATGTACAAGAAATGAACGTTGAAAAATTATTTTAAAGTAAAATAATTTTTTTCCCTCGAATGCAAGGGCGTATCAAAGGGAGTGAAGCGGAGGGGCAACCGCCACCCCCCCCCCCGAAGAGAAAAGAAATGAATGTAAACGATCCTATTTTACTACTATAAAAAGAATGCGTATGTCAATCTTCTAATTGACAGCCGCCCCCCGCCGACAAAATTGTATGAATCCACCACTGCTCGAGTCTTCTAGTTTTTAAAATACAGAATATAGATTGACTACACTATTACAAAGAAAAATGAAATGTACAAAAAGTTTAACATTTTAAATATCTATGAACTGTAATATTCCCTTACTCGATTTCCACCTGCATGAAGGACTGGCAGTCTGTGATTTCTGAATGGCATCGTCCCTCAGTCTGCTTTTACTTATATCAGTTGGTGAATTTTTTCGGTTGTCGATGGTAAAATACGATGTCTAACAAAGTCGTAGATAGGGATCATGAGGGCACAGTGACGTATTCTTGCAATTGTGTGTTTGGGGGGGGGGGGGGAGTTAGTTGGAAGATTCACTCACACATCCATTTTATGGAAGTAAAATGGGATATTTTACATTTTTTCTTTCCTCGGGAGGGGCGATCTCTCCCTCTACCCCCTTTAATCCTTCCTTGTGAGGGTCATTGTCAAGATTTGAATTTTGTACCTCTAAGACTGTAAGACTTCTTACTATTATGCAGGAAAAGACTACCAAGTGCACCCTTCTGAGGCTTGCACCCCTGGCACCTGCCAACCTGGCCAGCTCCTAGCTACGGCACTGATTTTGCAAATTAATATTATGAAAGGTCCTCCCCCCGCCACTCCAAATAAAATAAAATAGAATGGAAATAGGGATGTAACGGATATCCGGCCTATCCGACTGATTTTTCAATATCCAAAATACCATCGGATATCCGAATCATAGCTACCGGATATCCGACTTCTCTGCCGGATATCCGGCTATATACTATAAAAGTTCTATCTATAATATGCGTGGGACAGGATGGAAAATTATATTTGAACATTCTTGATAAATGGATACATAAAACAGGGATATATTTTTTAATTGAAGAAACAGCAAATTTAACACTGGAAATGGATCATTCAAAATAAACATAACAATTTCAACATTTGTTCAGTAGTTTTTGAGCACATTGGTCCGGTTGTCGTCCAGCTGGATTATTGGCTACCAGTAGAAATATTGGGCGGCGTTCACTATGCCATTATAGCAGTTATAGTACACTTTGGATATTGGCTAGCGCGACGAGATGGTATAAATCGTGTGTTAAGTACGCCCATCTGCAAACGATTATGTAAATAAAAATATGGATAACGGTTTTTCCGGTAATCTTAAATGAACAGTAATTATAGGTTGTGAGCCTGTGTCCATCGCCCAATAATGAAAAATCGCCATGGGTGGCAAGCTATCCTATCTGTTCCGTAGCTTTTATTAACTTTACATGTACGCAAGTCGCCCAATAATGAAAAAACGCCATGGGTGGCTAATTCGCAAGGTGACCAATAGGTTTTACATTATTAAATATACAGCTGAAACAGATGCTCTGATTTTATGACGCTTTAGCTCATTGTGTTTCTGAGGAGTGCAAATAATTTTTCCAGTGATTATAAGCGGATTCCGCACTCCATGTGGAGTATAGCTCAGGACCCGTACAACACGGATTCCATTAACAAAATATCTTCCGTGTTATGAGGGGGAGTGTGTCTACTGTAGTGTGAAGTTTAAATTTTTATGTACCAATGAACCTGCAAGAACCAAGCAATGTGTAGCTCAGTAACACTCTATCTGATCCAACCTTTGGGTTTTGTCTGTTGAAATTATGTCTTTTTTACGAATAAGCCTGATTAGGGGCCGAATGCCTCATACGAAAAGCGAGCGTAGCGAGTCTGGGGGCCTTGGCCCCTAGTACTTTTAAAAAAGCGAATCTCTAAAATAAGTTTTCAAGAAGGACTTTCCATAGAGTGCGATGTATTTGTTTGTTTTTTCC